>JAJOZX010000239.1:1327500-1362500 GCA_023014485.1 Bathynomus jamesi
ATTTTCAAAACTCGAATGTTTGTACAATACAATACAATGGTGTGATGAAAAATAATATTTCTAATACAATGATGTTTAAGGGGTTCCAAAAAACCTTAGCCCCCATTTGCAGCTTACCTGTTTACTTATATCGAAAGAGTTTTTAGTGATTATAAAAATATATAAAATTCTTTATTTATTGCAGGTATTAAAAGTACTCTAGCTGATAAAGTGATAATATAATGGCTTCTCAATTAATTGGGGATTCGAAGAGGCAACGTGTGATAGATCGCATACGAGCAATAACATTTCGGGAAGCTCGTGATGCTGGAGCCACCTTTATAACACGTTCATGGGTCGCCAAAAAGTTGCGAAGAAGTGAGGACTTCGTCAAAAGAAATTGGAATAAAACTTTGGATGAATGTGAAATGGATACAACCAAATCTGGGCGCCCAAATTTGCCACTCTCAGGAAACAAAGGACATCATTGAAAGCGGTACGCGTAAGCGGAAAAACAGCTGTGCTAAACTTTTTAGAGAGATCGAATTGTTGAGAGGAAAGATCGTTAGTGGTGAGATCATTCGACTGTACCGTCATAGGCAAGGTTTAAAGCCTTGGCATGAACTTCCAAAGCCAAGAAAAACTCAACTTAACATCGATGACAGAATGTGGTTTGCCCATTATCTTGAAGATTGGGATGTGGATGATTTCATGCATTTACCTGTCTCCGATGAATTTTTTGTTTATGTAACACGTCGGCCTAACTACCAAAATGATCGAGTGTGGGCCACAACACCAGATGAAATCGATGACAATGAACATTATCGCGAATTATTAAAAAATCCAGACTGTGTTGGTGGTTGTTGTTTTGTTCACTGCAAAGAAGCTCATGTGGGTGCTGAAGCCAAATGGTCAGAGTTGGGATGGACAGTATTTTCGTGATATTATTCTATCTCAGCATGTCATTCCTTTTCTAAGAAACCCAAACAATGTTATGGATGCCGATCAGGTCACACTTCTGCACGATAAGGCCCCGTGCTTTAAGGCATTAGCCACTCAACAGTTGTTGCGGAACCATGAGATCGATTTCTTTGGAAATGAAGAATGGCCAGGAAATTCTCCTGACCTGAACGTCTGTGAACACATTGGATCAGTTATAAAGGACAAGGTTGAATGTCTCTTGTTTCAAGAACCTGCAGCAAATCGATTTTCGAAGGATACAATGACGCAACACATTGAAACTGTTTTAGCAAATTTGCGTAACGATCAAGATCTATTCACGTCACTTTTGGCAAGCTACCCAAAGCGAATTCAGGCTGTCTTGGAAGCTAATGGCGGGAACACCAAGTTTTAATTGTTTCTCATTAAATGCAGGATTAAATTCTCTTTTGTAAGGTATGTTTAGTTTTACTGTACCTCTAATGGTTTAGGCCATGGGCGGGGGGCTAAGGTTTATTGGAGCCCCGTATATAAAAAATGGGTTTATCTAAATGGTGATTTTATTACAACATAATTAGCAGATTATTCGATGATTATTACTGAGCGTCTAAAATTTTCGCCCCCTCCCCCGCTAAGGAAAATCCTGGCTACGACCCTGTTTCAAGCGCGAGGAAAACAGACAGAAAAAGAAAAAGCGCGACTTCAAAGGCCTGATAATTTATCTAATCTACAGAGTGCCGGTGAGTTTTCTTCAGATGCTGATAACAATACAACTGCAATTGATGATTCAGACTTCATTCCACTGGATCAAACCTCAAATGACAAAAATAAACCAAGTATTTTCTATAGTCCATCTGTATCCAACATCGCTGATCGCCTTAATCTCTCTTCAAGACAAAGTACAGCTTTGCAGCTCCTGTTGCATCAGCATACAATGTTGATCTTAAAGAGATGAAACTGTCAAAAAGCACAGCGCAAAGAGCAGGAATAGTTGCACGGAGAAAAACTGCTAAGATATAGACTGACTTCATTCCACCGCTATATTCAACGCTTCATTGGGATAGCAAACTGGTAGTAGACATCTACGGGGATAAAAAGGCAAGACTTGCCATTTTAGTATCTGGAATGCCAAGTGCTGAAGAAGGAAACTGCTAGCTGTATCAAAAATACCTGAACAACCGGAGTATCTCAGGCTGTAGCTACAGTTGAAGCTGTTTAAGAATGGAAAATGGAAGATAACATAATTGCACTGGTCTTCGATACTACAGCATCCAACTCTGGATGGATGCGAGGTGCATGTACGAAAGCAGAAGAGCTTTTGTAAAAGAAATTGCTATGGAGTGCTTGTAGTCACCACATATATGAGCGAATACTACGCGCTGTTTATATCAAATTATTCGGCAAGACTTTGTTCCCTGAAAATGAGCTTTTCAAAACATTCAGAAAGTCAACCTGGAAAAAAGTTTACTTTGGAAAGAATTATAAAACTTTGGAAATATCCGATAGGCAGCTCAAAGCTAGGCCTGAAGAAATTTATTTATTAAACAAGTTGTGCACTAATTCAGGGGGATCTTTCCCCAGAGATGATTACAAGGAATGCGTAGAGGTAGTTCTCCAAATGTTAGGAAAAACGCCCCCGAGGTATCCGTTGGCTTCGTCCTGGTACTTTCCACCATGCACGTTCGATGACAGCCATTTTGTATCCAGCAAAGATGTTTGCTTTTAGTGAACAGATTAACTTTGGCAAGGAGACTACAGATAATTTACAATGTCTGTGCTTGTTCAATGCACTCTTTTACATAAAGCCTGGTTATCCTCGTCGGAAGGAGTGAATTCACCTGTCTGAAGAGACGATCCCCTTTGCACTATCTTCAGCTAGCGTAAATGATTCTGAAAAAAAGCAAAATAGCAAATGTGATCCGCAAATCAGAGGAACAGGCAACAAACTTTCAAAAAGGCTAGCCAATCTTCCCATCTCTTACTGATAGCACAAGGATTTGGTCTCTTGCTGGTAAAAAATCTTGGCAGTTTTTCC
This sequence comes from Bathynomus jamesi, assembly GCA_023014485.1. Taxonomy (NCBI): domain Eukaryota; kingdom Metazoa; phylum Arthropoda; class Malacostraca; order Isopoda; family Cirolanidae; genus Bathynomus; species Bathynomus jamesi. The sequence continues at coordinate 1,330,454 of JAJOZX010000239.1, forward strand.
ACTGCTTGAAATCTAGTAGGGATTGGTTAAAGAAGCCGGTCCATACGTGGAAAGATGATCAGGTCCATGAAAATATGTCATACCATGTCCGTCATATGAAATTGGTGAATGATACAGCTGAAAGAGGAATCAAATTGATTGAGGACTTTGCTAGGACTCTCACCAATAATGAAGAACAGCGGAAATGCCTACTTCAGGTTGGTTGTAGAACATCAGCGTTGTCTGTTACCCGAATATAAGAAGAGTAGTCTGAGTAAGGTTTTGAAGTGAAAAATATTTTAATGTTCCTAATCTTTGATCTTGCATCATTGAGAAAAAAAATCATAATCAATCCTTTCCATAGATTTTTTTTAATTTATAGTATAGAAGTGAATTTTTAATGTGTTGTATACTGTACACTGTGGAGTTATGTGATTACTTTTTTAATTTCTATATTTTTCGTTCTCTTCGGAATAAAACATCTGAATTATTTTCAATTTTTGTTAGCTTTATATTTTGTACAAAACTGTGAATGAAGCACAATAAAAAAAAGGGGGGGCTTTGAAAAGGTCAGACATTTTTTGATTGATTCAGATGCGTCAGTTCAATTTGAATTTATTTCGTTTAAATAGATTTCTAAATATATGGTTGTGATCGTTTAAAAGTTGTTCCCTCCTGGTGCAAATGAGCGATTAAGCTTATTCTATCCAGGTCCATCGCCGCGAATCTGACTTCCGGATGATCAGGGTGGCGGTCACACCACATGCAAAACATTGCAGATAAAGTGGACGACTTTTGACACTAATTTATTTCAAGATAATACCTCCACATTATATATTAAAAGATGCGTCTTTTAATTTCCAATCGAATGATATCACATTTAGTCAAATGCTTGAGTAACAAATTAAATTATGAGCGAAAAAGTTAAATTATTTAAAAAAAATTTATGCAAAGTCCAACAAAATTATATTTTCGAGTTGCGGGAGGGTCAAATTTTCTTTAATACACTCAAAAGTAGTATGTAGGTTTCAATCAATGATTGGCACGATATTAAGGTGCAATCAACATTCCAAACTTTTCTCAAAAATGATCAACCCTAATTTGTTTTCCAGATTTCCATATTTTCAGTTTCAAAAATTTGTATTGGTATGTTCTATTTGTGTCGACCTTACTAAATTTTTAAATATGGAAATATTATATTTCATATAAACTTTCAACGACTAAAAATGCCAAAACTAAAATTAAACCTGTAGGGTGTCCATAATGTCTTGTCACTCCAGTAAAATACTAACTGATTTTCATTTTTCTTTCAAACTCATTTGAAATGTGTGATAGCAGCAACTATACAATTGAACAATGCATATTGGCTAGTACCTGGGTCCATCAGCGACCACGTAATGGTATAACTATTAAAAATATTCGTGCAGACTTCGGGACCGATTCAATGTTCAAAAAGTAACCGCTGGCCTAAGCCTATTTTCTGAAGATTCTAATTCAGGTATGGTAATAATAATCGACTAAGTACATAAACCTAAGGATATTAGTTATATATATATATATATATATTATATATATATATATATATATATATAATATATAGAGATAGATAGATAGATAGATAGATAGGTAACATACTGGATATTTGAGTTGGTCATTAAAATTTATAATTTCCATTTTATCTGAATTGTTCCATTTTCTGTTACTCGCTTATGAGCTGTTTAACTCGGTAAGGTGTATGAAAATTTTTGAATGTCTTAAACAGGGTAGGTATAGATAGATTTGGGTTCTATGAATAATTAATCATATCAAGAAATGGAATGGAATTATCCTTTTGAATTTCTAATGTGAATTTAATAGAGGAACTAAGTTGGTGATATTATTAAGGAATTCATGAACATTTAAATGAGTGGGCCACTTAACGTGACATAAAGTGTCGTCTGTATACCGTAGCCACTTTAGATCAAACTTAACAATATTACTGAGTAATTTTGTCTCATAAAATTCAATGTATAAATTGGACAAAATCGGGGAAAGGGGACCACCCATTTGCATTCCAAATGTTTGCTTATAAAAATCACCATTAAATTGAAATATGTTGCTCTTAAAACATAGCTTAATAAGAGATATTAATGGGTTTACAGTATATCAACAAGAAGTGAGTAATCAGCTAGTTTTTCCTTGATAAATTGTAATAAGTCATTAATTGGTACGTTGGTAAATAAAGGAGCCACATCAAAACTAACTACAGTAACTGGAAGTTCGTAGTGCACTGAAGAACATTTAACTTGTTAACTAAATCTTGGTTATTAATCACATGAGAATTAGGGACCGTACCAACAAGAGGAGATAGTGAATTTAACAATTTGGTTTACATTTCAAAACAAATTATGTTATCCTAATTATTTCCTGGAGAACTTTCTAAATAAATCTAAGAAATCTTTTTATAACATTAACAAAGAGAAAAAAAGAATTTAAAAACATAATTATTGCGTTCCATAAGAATTTCCTAGAAATTTCATTCACTTAACTCACGTTCTCAGAGGCGCGGCAATTAACAATTTGTTTACTTATAATAATTCGTTCAAGAGCTATGAATGTCCCTGGATGTATTCATTCTATTAATTTAAAAATTGTACCTTAGTATACATAGGTCAAACAGGCAAAACTCTGACCACTAGAATCAAACAGCATAAATACTGTATTCGCGCAGTTTATGAATCTTGTACCATATTTGTTCATGTGTATAATATAATCATGCAATTGGTTGGAATAATTTATGTATCTTATTTAGAAATAATAACAACGTTGAAAAAAATATAATTGAAGCAGCTTGTACTAAACATTATAGTAATTTTAATATATATATATATATATATGATGAATAAAACCACGAAGGAAAGGAAACACAGAATGAGCACCATTCTGTGTTTCCTTTCCTTCTTGGTTTTATTCATCATAAATATTTTTCACGTGTTACTTTCGTCAAATAATTTTCATATATATATATATATATATATATACCGGGTTGCCCAGAAAAAAGTAAGCTATTGCTTTTATCAACTATTATATTTACTAGTGTCAAGATTTGCTTGCTTTTATAACGATTTAAATAAATAATTTGCTTTTATATGTAGCACTTCTATATGTCTTTATAATATTTGTTTTTAATATACTCTATCTTTGTTGCAGATTTTTCAAAAATATTTAATCACCCATCAAAAATGCGCTCTCATATTGATAAAAGAATTACGTATTGAGAAACAATATAGTGCCAGAAAAATTATATCAATGTTTCCAAATAAATCATGGACTCGTTCTGGTGTAGAAAAAAATATTCGTAAAATTAATAGAACTGGATGTGTTGCTAGAACCAAAGGTAGTGGAAGAAAAAGAAGTTCGCACTGATGAAAATATTGCAATGGTTGAGGAAATGGTTCTAAGTCAGGAAAAAAAGCCCGGAACGCATATGACACCAAATGAAATTGCAGCAGAAACCGGTATTTTAAGATGTTCTATACAATGAATTGTCAAAGAAGATCCGCAGTTGACAGTTTATAAACGCTATCCAGTGCAGATCTTGAGTGAAGTCAATAAGATGAACAGAATGGAAGCGTGTCAAGCTTTTTTTGAAAGATTTCCCAATGTCAATAGAATCTGGTTTAGTGATGAAAAAGCATTTTCAATTCGATCACCTATCACCACTCAAAACAATCGAGTGTATTCTCAGCAAGAACCGAGAGAGAAGTAACACCGGAAAGGCTTTTAATTCAACGGTTTAACTTTTCTAAAAAACAAATGATTTCCTGCTGTGTCTAAAACTGGGCAAAAGTGATGTTGTTTTTGTTGAAAGCGGTGTTAAAATGAATGCTGTTTATTATTGCAACAATATATTAGAGAAACGTCTCCCAAAAATTCGCGAAATTTCGACAAATCGATATATGATACATTTCAGCAAGATGGTGCAACAAGTCATACTGCTCACCTTACAATTAAATATCTAAACAAAGTAGTTCTTGACTACATAAAACCTAAAGATTGGCCTGACAACAGCCCAGATTTGTCTCCTCTTGATTATGTAATATGGGATGAACTGAAGAAAAGAGTGTATAGGAATACTAATTTCGCTAACATTGATCAATTAAAAGAAAAGACTGTGGAAGAATGAAATTCGCTACCAAAAAATTTCATAAACATGGCAATTAATAACTGGCGCCATCGTTTGAAGCTTTGTGTCCAACAAGGTGGTGGATATTTTGAGTATTTGATGACATAATATAGACAATAAACAGGAGTATTTATTAACATGTATTATTTATTTTGTATTCCTTTCTATAAAACTAAAATAAAGTCTTAAAAGCAATATCTTACTTTTTTCTGGGCAACCGGTATATATATATATATATATATATATATATATATATATATATATACTGTATATATATACATACACATTATTCAGTGTATATACAGCAATATTTAAATATCTGAATTTATTTTTTACTTAAATAAAACCTACAATCTTATGATTACTTTCTTTTTTACAGTATAAGTGGTATAAATGTGCCCAAATGAGGGTCATAAATTTTATTTGGTAATTAACGTGCAGAAAGTTTGCATGTTTAAACGCCATTAAATACAATCGTGCATATATATTTGTAGGATTCATTTCTCACGTAAAATCAATTAAAATACAGTTTAATTATATATATATATATATATATATATATATATATATATATATATATATGTGTGTGTGTGTGTGTGTGAGAGAGAGAGAGAAAGAGAGAGAGCCGCAAAAACAAATTCAGCGAAAGCTTTAAATGTAAATCTCATGTATAAGCATATTTGAATCTACTGTATTTTATCTTAAAAAAAAATGCTAACCCCCGAATAGCATTCACAAATCCTCTTTTAAATCCTCTAAATTTTATTTTAAGAAAACTTGAAAAAAATACAGACTTTTGATATTAGGAAAATTTCCTAATTTTATTCCCCACAAATACGGTGGATTTTGATAATAATGAAAAATTCAGAAGAGTAAACTTAACTTTGTTTGAAAAGTAAATAATAACAATAATAATTGAATTACGATAAAATATCAATTTCTTCGAGTGTGTTTCTAAATGACAACCGTTCCTATAAAATAATATTTATGTGGAGACATTCTATTCATTCGTTGGCTGTGAAAACTTCCAGAATAGTTTCAACTTGGCGCGAGTATAAACGCTTGACCACGAAACTCGTATATGAAAACACAACACTCCCTGTACTTTCTAATTATTTTTTTTAGTTTATTAGCATTTAAATAGTGAGTTATATATATAAATATACTAAGAGAGAGAGAGAGAGAGAGACAGAGAGAAAGAGAGAGAGAGAGAGAGAGACAGCAGAGAGAGAGAGAGAGAGAGATGGGGTATCAATACGCAAAACCTCCACCAACCATAAATGCATTGAGTGAAGTTGAATTTTGGTAAATTTGCGTTGCTCTGGTGTTCACCTTTGGAGAGAATGGAGGTTGCGTTGCGTTTTGAACTAAAGAGGTCATTGGTGAACTCCCAAAAATTCATTCCAAAGTAAGCTTAAAACGGCACTATATTTCGTCCTGAATGAGCGTCCTGTATCATAAATATTTCGTTTGGACAATTCTTTCAGCCTTTATATTTATTTACCTTTTCCACAATACAAATATAATAAAATAAAGGTAAAGAAACTGGTTTACAAAAGATTTGTACTTGTAACACCCCTTTTTAAAGGGGGTGATCCTACACTAGCAACAAATTACAGGCCGGTGTGTTCATTATCTGTGTTCGGCAAAGTTTTTGAAAAAATTGTAAAAAGTAGAATGCAGCGATATTTAGAATCCTACAATTTATTATCTCCAAATCAATATGGCTTCCGTAATAATAAAACAACGGAAATGGCTATTTTAAATCTTATGGAAAATGCAAATATAGCTAAGGCGAACAAAAACATAATGATATCAATATTTATGGATTTGAGTAAGGCGTTTGATGTAATAGACCATAATATTCTACTTAATAAATTATATTGTTACGGCTTTAGAGGAGCAGTCAGTGATTGGTTTAAAAGTTATTTGTCCAATAGATATCATTTTGTATCAGTAAATAAGGTTTGCTCAACTAAAGCGCTTGTCAAACATGGTGAGTAGGGTGGATCGATTTTACATTTTTTTCGATTTCCATATTCTAATAGAAACAAAGACTTGCTCATGCATGAGAAAATAGCCTCTGCAAAATCATAGCTTAACAGGTAATCATCTTCTGCCCCCGGCAGAGCGATGAAAATCATATTTTAGTAGTCAAAAACGTATTTTTCTTATAATTTTTAAAATATTTCAATATGCATCAAAATTATTCCTAATAACTATAAAGTCGATGAAAAAGACCTCATATGATCGTTTTTCCAAGCGCGTTGTCCTACGTTAATATCTTTTGCCCCCGGCAACAACGTCAAATGTTGAAAAAATAGGTAATTTATATACATATTTTCAGATCGGCTCTTTGTCTTAAATAATGCATTTAATATTTCCCATAGCATTTATATCGTTGCTTAGGCATGAAATAACACACACGCAAAATTTTATGACTCTAGAGTAATATCTTCTGTCCCCGAGAAAAGTCTAAATGTGGATTATAATTATGTTAATGCGATGTTATAAGTACGATAAGTACTAAGTACAGCTCCTCGCTTGCTAATTTTATAAAATTAGCAACCCAGAACTCACCACGAGGAGGTGGCTGTACGTCGAGTTCCACCCTATCCAGCCCCAACCACCCTTCCTTTGGCTGCATGTCGATTTACATACGGTAATCTTTCTTAGAATCAAATCGTGGAATTTTTGTTCGGGAGTGAAGACGGGAGCGGATGAATCCGTCCCTCTCTTCTATTCCACTTACACTGGCAGAGGCTTCGGTTACTAATTTGATGAGTCTCTCGACCGCTTGAGTATGACAAGGGAATAGTGGGATCAGTCCATCAGGCTGGTCTCCCGTCTCAACAAACTCTTTTATTCGGGTATCAGGTATTGTTTTTGTAACGGGGGGTTCGGTCACCTCAGCCGTTTGCCAGTTGATCATTTCGTAATAGTTTTGACTATCATAGAGCAGCTCAGGCATGGCGAAGGCTCGAATTTCCCCCGCTGGTGATTGTTTTGATCGTGCTTTTAATATTCTTCTCCATCCCAATTCTCTTATGTGTTGCTCATCGGCATGTAGCATGGAGATCAAAATATTTTCTGGGTGAGCAAAGAAAGAATTTCTACGGAGGACTTTGTTGGCGATTGTCTTAGATCTTTGAGGCATGGTCTGAGAGAGACGCATCATTTCGAAAAAATGTTTTTGCGCCCTCAGTGAAACTGGAGTTTTCTTTATCTTAAACCAAGTTGGTGCGTAAACTGTCATAATGAATCGCACAATTTCGTTGAAGGTGCTGGAGGGTTCACTGGTTGAAACATAGAGGCGCAGAAATCTATTTGCTGTTGTCAGCCACCTGGAATGCGCCATCTTACCTGGATTTCGAGCCGCGAGAGCTGAAGAGCAGCTACCGCTCGACACTGCTCTGTAGATGCCTAACAAATATTTTTGGTCAGTGCTCAACTCGGCATCATTATGTCAATGTCGGGAGATGGAATGGCATCGAATTCTGTAATTGGAAGTTTTTCGCAGTCGTTCAGTTGTTTTCCTACTGGTCCAGTAAAGCCCATTGGCCCAGTTGTTTTGCCGTCCAAGTCTTGAATGAGGTGTCGCAGTGATAATTCATTACCGTGTAATAGGCATATGATCCACTGAACTGGCCTTTGTAGTTTCATTTCAATCATACGAATGGCTCCACCCTTTCGACCCGTGTTCACTGCGGTACCATCACAGCCGATAGCCACAATGTCGTCCGTGCTAATATTGTTAGTCTCTAGAAAGTTGATGATACCTGATTAGTGTTGAAAAATAATCGAAACTTTACAAACCGGTTTTTAATAGATCTGTTTTTTTGAAAACCGGTTTTAACCGGTTATGACCGAAAAGTATAGTAATTTTTAAAAGCCACAATTGAAAGGTACTGACTTTAACTCTTAACAAGCATAGCTTATCGCCTAATTTTTGGTCAAAAGAATGCAAAAATGCAGCATCATGTGTATGCATATGAATAAGAAAATGACAACTTTGACATATTTTATTTTAGCCAAAATAATACATTATTCAAACAATTTAGATTTGAAATAATTTTTTAAAATAAAACATCTATACTTAGAAAGAAATAAACTTCTTTTTGTAAAAAAATTATAAAGAATAAAAATAAAATTTGTCTCTATTTTGGAAAAAACATTGAAATAAAATTTTTTAATAAAAAAAAACTTTACCAAGAAAACAGAAAATTGACTCTTCGTGTAAGAAAAAATATATAAATTAATTTAGATTTTATCCCTATTTTGGAAATGACATCTTAAGAAACAAAGGGCATTAAGGGTCTTATACTGCGAATAGGGCTTTAGTCGACTGACTCTACACTGCAGCCTACATGATGAGACAAACTGAAGATCGAGTTGCCAGATAGGCAAAAATTATACTGAAGAGCAGTTGCCAGTTTGTCACAATTTAACTTAATTGGTAATGTATTCGAAGTTATTTTTTGTGCGCTGTAGCGCGTAGCTGCCGCGCAAGTTTGAGCCAAATAAAAATCAATCGATAAAACCTGTTTTTTCTTTCGGTTTTCGATTTTTAGGGGAATTTTACAAACAGGTTTTCAACACTATACCTGAAGTTATTGCAGTGGCAGAACCTGATGCAGGAGTGAAATGCCCCATGTACTGGGATTCTGGTTCTTGAACTAAAACTATATGCTCTTCTACCACAGTCCTTCTATGCTTCACATTGTCTATTTCTTCTTGTGTCATTGTTTTATCTTTACGTCCGTCAAAGAAAATGCCCTGTAATGGTAGCGTGATCTTGTCATCTTGCTGATGCTCAGAACGAACTCTTTTTCTGGCTCTTCTTATCTTATTTCGATCAATCACTGAACTGACATCATCTTCTCGTATCCAGCCAACATCCTCTAACAACGAAGAAGCAATAAATGAAGCAGCTCTGTCTGAGACGCCCGTACGATCACAAGCTTCAGCAAGTACCTGGAGTTTCATTCGTGTTTTCTCCTTCATGTCATGTTTATCTCTCGGTGTTAGTTCATACGATGACGATGATTCTATAGATGTATCCTCGATGTATGCCTAAGCAACGATATAAATGCTATGGGAAATATATAAATGCATTATTTAAGACAAAGAGCCGATCTGAAAATATGTATATAAATTACCTATTTTTTCAACATTTGACGTTGTTGCCGGGGGCAAAAGATATTAACGTAGGACAACGCGCTTGGAAAAACGATCATATGAGGTCTTTTTCATCGACTTTATAGTTATTAGGAATAATTTTGATGCATATTGAAATATTTTAAAAATTATAAGAAAAATACGTTTTTGACTACTAAAATATGATTTTCATCGCTCTGCCGGGGGCAGAAGATGATTACCTATTAAGCTAAGATTTTGCAGAGGCTATTTTCTCATGCATGCGCAAGTTTTTGTCTCTATTAGAATATGGAAATCGAAAAAAATGTAAAATCGATCCACCCTAAATTGGTGAGCCATAGGGCTCAGTTTTGGGTCAACTGTTATTTTTATTATATATAAATGACCTTCCACGTTCATCTGATATACTGAACTTCATAATGTTTGCAGATGATACAACTGTCTCTTTTTCTTGCAAAGATGTTAACACAGCTAAGAATATATTTCATTCAGAATTCATCAGTGTAATGAAATGGTTGACCACCAATAAACTCTTCCTAAATACCAGTAAAACAAATTTCATGATTTTTACTAATAAAAGAAATGTATATCTTGATGAACTTAATGTTAATGAAATCGCCATAAAGGAGTGTACTCTAACAAAATTTCTTGGTGTAATGATAGATAAGAATTTGCAATGGAGTGATCATGTAAATTATATCGCGAAAAAGATTTCAAGGAGCGTTGCTATAATGTTTAAACTTAGAAATATAGTCCCTGAACAAATTTTATTGACTCTTTATCATACTCTTGTTCTCCCTTATATAACATACTGCCCTCTTGTTTGGGGAAACTCCGCTAACAACGCATTAAATGGTATCTTTGTCATCCAAAAACGAGCAATAAGGTTATTATCTGATGCTGATTTCCTTGATCACTCTAGTGCATTATTTAAAGAGCTAAACCTACTAAAGCTCAACGATATAACCAAACTGGCACATTTTATTTTTATTTACGAGTGTAAGAACAAAATCATTAATTTGCAATGGGTAAATAGATATTTTGTAACTCATCAAGAAATCCACTCTTATCAGACCAGAAATAGATCAAAGCTCGTTATACCTCAATTTAGATTGTCTTCATCTCAAAAACTACCCATTTTCATTGGATTGAAACTATGGAATGACTTGCATGCCGATATAAAAAATATTGTGAATGTAAATTTGTTTAAAACCAAGTTGAAGTCCCGATTAATAATGGTATACTAACAAAAATCTACGATTAATGTCCACTAATATTGTTTAATATTGTCCATTAATATTGTTTAATATTGTAATACATGTTTTAACTATTAATAATACTTATTTATTTATTTATTATTATTAATTTATAACAACTAGCTGCTTATTTTTAATAAGAACCCACTAAAGCCTAAAGCCTAAGGACCAAATTAAATAAAATAAATAGTCGAGCTTCACATTTATTCATGTCATTGTAAATTGAAAAAAATTTATTTATTTTATTATTATTAATAAAGGTTATTCTATTCTATCTGTCTTCTTTGGAGGAACGTGTCGAGATTGCGGTTAACATGAAAATACAATTTTTTTTAGTTATTCAAATAACTTTTTAAAGAATTAAATTCAGTAAAGACGAAACGTTTTATTTTTGGTTTTATTTTTTATTTAATTATTCATTTTTATTGTGGGATTCAAGATTTTTAAAAATTCTCTCTCTCTCTCTCTCTCTCTCTATATATATATATATATATATATATATATATATATATATATAGTGTAACAAAAGTCAGCTCTCATCGGGAAATAAGATATTACAGAATTGAACGAGAAAATAGTTTTAACTATATACATTACAAACAATACAGTCAACTTGATCAATTTGAGCATGTACTGGATAAATTGGCAAGTTGATCGTATTGTTTGTAATGTATAGTTAATACTATTTTTTCGTTTAATTCTGTTATATCTTATTTCCCTATGAGAACGAACTTTTCTTACATCCTGTATATATATATATATATATATATATGTGTGTGTGTGTGTGTGTGTGTGTGTGTGTAGCTATAACGACGTCGTCATACACTTTAGAAGATTCTCCTTTTGCCTTCTTAGAAACAACATTCAAAATGAAGATGACGTTCAACCTCGTTCACCACACCTCCTTCACACCTCGCCCAGCTTCGGAAGTTCGGAACCTCTTCAGTCGAAAGCTGCCAGCCGCGATGTAAAGGCCATTATTAACGTCCTCCGTTCGGCATATCTTGTCATTCGTATTTTTATTCTACATTTGTGCCATATTGTAATCAACATTGTCCTCAGTAATTCATGCCCTCTTACTTCATATATGGTTTTGTTTAATAAAGGAAGAAAACTCACTCTACTAATTTCCCTAATTAGAAACAATGTAATCTGTAAAGATCGAACTTCAAACAACCATATGAAGAGCTGATTTCCAAAAGGCGCTAAGTGCATAAAACCAGTTTCTAAGATATTGGCATATTTTATATTTTTTTTACTATGTGTTTTTTTACATTAATGTTGGGAGTGAATGGCATTAAGCAAAAAAAGATGTCTAAATAAAATCTAGTACATATGGTTAATTTGTAAATACGTTTTTTGTTTGCAATTGGTGGTGGACTTAGCACCTTTTGGAACACAATCAAAGACATGTTGTCCAAAAGTCTTTTGGATTACACCGAAACAAACAAAAAACCAGCCGTACAAAACCAGTATTATTTATTTCAATATCTCTATCAGTTCAAGCAATCATATCAAATTATATGAAGCCAAAATGTCATTCTGACGACGAGCCACACACCACTGTTGAGCCCATGCTATGCCATGCATGTGTTGGACTCAGCATGCATAGTGTTCACCACACATCCTCATTTATATCTGACTGTAGATGTAGGTACAGTCGTCTGCAATAGTTCCGCTCCACCCTCTTCGCGATATGGAAACAACGCAGTCCCTCTTAAACCAGTCCCCAACCCTCACTCCCTCCCTCTCCTCCTCCCCCTCTCAGGTGTTGTCATAGTAATAGCGAATATGATCATGGACTGGAAAGAAGAGACCATACAGTTCGCAAAGAGTGCCCTTCTGGAACAGTTGCCAAGGGATGACTACAAAAGTTCCTGGAACTATTCATCATCTTTCTCGGTGGTGTATTTCCTCACGGTCACTGGTTTCGGACGTCAGGAGCAGTTCATCGCGCACGTAGGATGCAATGGCTTCGTACTCGCTGAAAATGTGGCTGTTTCGAGAGCAGTTCCATCAGTCCCACAGACCTTCCACCTCGAGGTCTCACGCGCCTTCCTTTCAGGACGCAATGTGGGGACACCTACGTGACGTAAACATGTTTATCTGCAAGCTGTATGTTGAAACATGGATTCAGTGCCCACTCCCTGCGTTAGCTGCGGCGAATGACCTACGTTTCCTATAAGACTTTCAGCAGTACGCAGATCCAACAATCGGACCGACCGCAATGTCTTCGTTCGGCAGACATCTCTGGTACCCCAGTGAGTTTTTGGTTGGAATGGACTTCTTTGATTCTAGCCTGTTGCTGGACACCAAGAGAAATATGGCGGAAGCAGTAAGCACTGAAGAAAGCTCGGAGTATCCACTCGGCATAGTGCTGCTGCCAGATACTATGCGGAACAAAGTTGAAGACTTTGTTATGTCACAAACAAAGGATCTGTTCGACGTTCTCGGTATGCCTTTCTCTTTCCTCCAGAAGGATCCTACCAGCTGGATAGACGACAACGACTTTCAGGTTGCACAGAGAGCACTTTTCAACATTAGACCTGTGAATGATTTGGCGGAGAGAGGAATTGCCCTTACCCAAGAATTTAACTTCTCAGTTACCAGGAGTGAAGAGCAAAAACAATATCTCCTGCAGATTGTTGAACATCATCGTCACGCTTTCCCCAAGGCCATTAAGAGGGACCTGGTGGCGCGAACCAGGCGACAATAAGTGCTTGCAAGGCGTGAGACCCCCCTTTGACGGGTTAGTACTCACTGCTGACACAGCAGGTGGGGGGGGGGACCTGGATAGCAGCACCTTTACACCGATCATTAACTACGATAGGGATATTAATCATTATTTAGATAGAAAAGGGTTTAGAAATAAACATTTGCTCTATGGAACCCCTAAACCTTTATCGATTTAAAAAAAAGAAGTTGCACACGCCGTTTTCTCGGTCAACTGCATAAACTGAGAGGGTCAGAACTAGAAAATTACAGTTTTGAAAATTTCACGCTATACGGTCAAACCACCTATTATATACACAGTGTATATATATATATATATATATATATATATATATACCGGGTGTTTCAAAAGTCCCTCACTAATTTGATTTTCAATTTTCTTTGCAGCTAATCGACCAACGACGTTCATCTTGTGGTAAACTCTTACTCAGTAGTTGAGAATTTTTTTGAGTCTACATTTGAAGTTTTGCTCCGTTTTCTTCTGCTACCATGCTGACTCTAGAGCAGAGGTGTAAAATCGCTGCATGGCAGGGGGTTTTTCAATCTGTAGTCGAAGTGCAGCGACGATTCCGGGCAGTCTACGGACAGCATTATGCACCGGATAGGAACACCATCGTCGCCACCCATGGAAGTTTATGGAGACCGGATCCGTAAAGGACAAACCACGATCAGGAAGACCACGAAGTGGGCGGAGTGAGGAGAATGTCGAAACTGTCCGTGAGGCGTTTACTCAGAGTCAAGGAAAGTCCATTCGGCGAGCTGCTGCGGAACTGAACATCAGCGCGACATCTATCCAACGGATTTTGCGGCGTGGTCTCAAGCTGTATCCGTACAAGATCCAGGTGGTTCAGAAGCTGGAACCTCAAGACTACGATTGCCGGGTGGAGATGTGTGACACTGCTGCATCACTACGAAAGAGACCCATCGATCCTGGAGCACATGTGGTTCAGCGACGAAGCTCTCTTCCACCTTTCTGGTCGCGTCAATCGGCACAACACCCGCATCTGGGGAACTCACAATCCTGCGGAGATCCGTGAACATGAAAGGGACACGCCGAAATTGGTCGTCTGGTGTGCCATCTCCTCAGCTGGGCTGATTGGTCCGTTCTTCTTCCGGGATCAAGATGGAAATTCCGTGAACGTCAACGGAGACAATTACCTTCGTATGCTTCAGGAGTTCTGCATCCCCCAACTGTCAGCTGTAGCTGACATGCAAGAAGTCATTTTCCAGCAAGACGGTGCCCCTGCTCATTACTCGCGTGAGGTTCGCTCATTTCTGAATAAGCAGTTCCCGGATCGGTGGATTGGTCGCCGTGGTCCCATCGAATGGGCTGCTCGCTCGCCTGATCTTACCCCATGCGACTTCTTTTTGTGGGGCTACATTAAGAGCAAAGTGTACGCCACCAAGCCGCGAGTCCTCCCCATACTAGAAGAACGGATCAGGAATGCGTTTGCTTCTGTTACTCCCGAAATGTTGTCCAATGTCGGCCAAGAATGCGTAAAACGGTGGCTCGCTTGTTTCGAAAAAGACGGTGCCCACGTTGAGGTGTACCAGTGACTTTCCAGTAGACTTATGAAGCCAAGTTTGATGCCACCAAAATTCTCATGAATCGTAGACTCAGCAACCAAATTGTCATTTGGTTCCTCTTGTAATTGCTATTTTAATAAAATTTTAAAATTAATGAGGGACTTTTGAAACACCCTGTATGTATATATATATATATATATATGGGATTGAACTCAGAATGGTCCCCTGAGGTTCTTTCATGATACACAAAGACTGTACATGAAACAAGGAACTCTTCTGGGAAAATTAAATCCACCATAGTCGGAATAAGTAATGGTAAATGACAAACACTATAGTTTTTTCTTTTTCATGATGTTAGCCCGACGTGGGCAACGCAAAGAGGCCCCAAAAATATAGCTTCCCTCACCAGCTACCTGCAAAGCAGATAGGATCCAGCTTTGGGATAGGATCTAGGGGTTACAGCTACACCTAGCCTACTATATCCAGTGCCTCAATATAAGCAAAAGACCCGTTGCATTCGCGTCGGATTGAATACATCAAAGAAAAAGGGGTAACTATTGTATTTTTAGCCAAAAACCAAAACTTAAACCTCAACTGGCAAAATTGAGGGTCCACTTTTCAAGCACATAACATGTCAGTTTCATGATGGGATTCAACTCAGAATGTTCCCCTGAGGTTCTTCATGATACACACAGACCGTGCATGGAAGAAGGAACTCTTCTGGGAAAATTAAATCCACTATAGTCCGAATAAGTAATGGTAAATCCAATGGTAAATAGTAGATCCTGTCCCAAAGCTGGATCCTATCTGCTTTGCAGATAGCTGGTGAGGGAAGCTATATTTTTGGGGTCTCCTTGCGAGTGACCCGTTGCCCACGTCGGGCTAACATCATGAAAAAGAAAAAACTATAGTGTTTGTCATTTACCATTACTTATTCGGACTATAGTGGATTTAACTTTCCCAGAAGAGTTCCTTGTTCCATGCACGGTCTGTATATATATATATTATTCAGGAAGGAGGGGCGAACGCCCGCAATAATGTCCCCCTGGCCCCTATGTAAGAAGGAGAGTGGCGATATCAAGGTCTCCTAGGCACACGATGCCTTGTTTTATAAATTTTGAAAAGATTATGTAGTGTGTGAAGTGCATGTATATGTAGTGAAGAAATAGAGGGAGAAGTGTGTGTTTGAAAGCATGCTGGATTGCTCACAGGGTAGTTGATGCAGAAAAAGATCAGCTAAGGAGGACAGTGACAGGAGAAACGGGAGTTCCAGCCCTCCCTGTCTCCTGCCTGAAGTTTGTCCCGTAGTACTTCTCTGGTCGATTGGTGTCTATAATCTCCCCATATATATATATATATATATATATATATATATATATATATCAGGGTGGTGTATCAGGGCCAATAAAAGTAACGCGATACGATACGCGAGACATTGGCAAAAATGCATCTCGTTACGATACTAGATATATGAATAATATATGTATCGCGATACGATACATATATATAATGTGTGTGTGTGTGTGTGTGTGTGTGTGTATATATATATAATATTTAATGTATAATATATGTAGAGTGCGTTCGAAAAGTCTCTCCGCAGTCAACGTGCTTGTTGTCAAAAGTGTTTGACAACAAGTGTAGACGAGTTGCTCTGTGCCTGCAAAATGGTGGAAAACATTTTCAACACATGCTGTAAAATCAAAAGGTTATGTAATAAAATCACTAAATCATGGTTGAATGAAAACATTGTAGTTTTTCAATTTCCTATGCGTTTAACATAGCACTGCGGAAAGACTTTTCGAACGCACTATATAATATATATATATATATATATACACCTTTGGTACTTTTGGTTAGCTTTCGCCAGAATTGTTCATTCTGATGAAGGTCAAGCGTTTCACTCCACCTTAGACCTACAGTTTAACGGGGAATCCGAACCACGCCTCACCAGTAGCTCAGCGTCTTAACCACTAGACCACCCAGGGTACCCATTTATCTACCAACCACTTTCTTTATTGTGTGGAAGAATGAACAGCTGGGTTTTGCTCCGCGCCGGCTGCCGTCACCGGGTCTCGAACCCGGGGCCGATGGATTCGTAGTCAGCGACGCTAACCACTACACCGCCGACGCGGTATATTTATAGTATCCAATTTAAAATGATGTATTTAATGGCCAGTTTGTAGCCATGTTTGATGCATAAGTCGGTACTATAAGGAATGATGTTTATAATTACGGTTATAAGTGATTGTTATTAATAATCAATGATCAAAGAATGTTATTAAGTTATTAATTAGGTTGATTGATAGAATGAGTTTTGTTCCTTTATTACACAAAACAACGATTTATGAATGAGATAGAAACATGTCGTTTACAGTTGCAATAATGATTACACAAAATTAAGTGATTTAGGAATTAGACAGAAACATGTCGTCTACAGTTGCAATAATGTATACACTTGAAATAATAACGCGCGAAGTAAAAGATTAGTCTTTATATAAAGTTAGGTGAATGACTCCGGGGCCAGCGTGGCCCTGCACAAATGGTGTTTACATAGTGGTAGCTCGTGGGTTACTGAAGCTGGTGTTCGAAGGGAGAGAAGTCGAGGTGCGACCAGAGGCATGAGGAAATGCCTTGAATCAATCCTCGCGATGTGACGTCATCTTAGTCGTGCTTGTGTGACATCATTTTGATCGTGTTTGAGATGATGAGTTATATCGCTAATTGTGTTGATGGCATATTGCTAAGGTGTTTGCAAACGTCTCTGCATCGTCAGTTGGTCACTATATATATATATATATATATATTAGTGGTGGACCGGATGTCAGTTTTTCAACATCTGCGGATGCGGATCTTTAATTTCAATATCCGCGGATGCGGATATTTAGTTAATCTATCAATATAATATAGAATTATGAATATATATGACATAATTTTTCAAATTTCATGATATTACAATTATGGCAGGCAATGCATAAGAATTAAAATTAATATTAATGTTTTCATTATGATAAAAAGTTTCATTCAATTTTCTGTGTTATCAGGTATTTATATTTTGAGGTTTCTATATTTATTTGTTCATTAATAAATAATTAATACTTTACATGAAATGTGCATGACTGGGCCTTATAAGCTACTTTATAAGCTAATTTAATTGTAAATTTCATAATTTATTAGAGGTAATATCCGCATAACATCTGCAGTCAGAAGTGCGGATGCGGATGCTGCGGATGTTAAAAATGATGCAGATGCGGATGCTGATATCCGGTCCACCACTAATATATATATATATATATATATATATATATATATATATATATATATATATATATATATATATATATAGACATATAAAACAACTGAATTACTTTCTATTTTTATTGAATTTTACAAACAGTGACTTCTCAAACAATTCATCAGACATTCTGTTTCTCTTTGAAGAAAAGATATTTCAGCTATGCTAAAAAGTCTCTCAACCGGAGCGCTTGATGGCAGTGTAGTATTGTTGTAGTTTATAAACATTTGTTTTATCAAAGGATACATGTGTAATTGTTGAATGTCTGATGAATTATTCGGAGAGGGTAGCTTGAATTGTTCATTCTGACGAAGGTTAAGCTTTTCACTCTACCTTAGACCTACAGTTTAACGTGCAATCCGAACCACGCCCCATCAGCAGCCCAGCGTCTTAACCACTAGGTATATATATATATATATATATATATATATGCGTCTCGGTTGTGTGTTGGGTAGCATCGCTGACTACGAATCCACCGGTAGATAAATAGGTACCCTCGGTATCCTAGTGGCTGCTGATTTGGAGGTCGTGAGATCAAGTCCGGGTGAGGACTTTTAATTTCTGACCGCCCTTGGTGGGGCGCGGTTCGAATTCCACGTTAAACTGTAGCTTTAAGGTGGAGTGACAAGCTTGACCTTCGTCAGAATGAACAATTCGGGCGGAAGCAAAATCAAGGTAAACAGGTACAATAATAATAATAATAATAATATTTAATTTCCAATATTCTGAATAGTTTTTTATTTTCAGTACTGAGTTTCTTAATAATAATTCTAGATAAGAATTTGCAGTATGCTAAGAATACTGTTTTCATTTTTTCTTCTGCTGACGCGTTTCGTTCATATACTTTGAACATCTTCAGAGCTTTATACATAATTTTAAAGTAAAATGGGTTACATATATATTTTTTATTGTAAATTTGATACAATTTCAAATTAATTTAAGAATATTGAAAGTTCATTAAATTTTATATTAATTTTCAGTTTTTTCATTTTAATTTAAAAGGCTTCGGCAATTTTTAGTTTTTGTACGTTATGTGATGAGTATAAGATTTGAAAGTTTTGTGAGATATTTTTTAAATTTAATATTTTATGATCTACTCTGTAATGTTCGTTAATTTTACTTGGACGATATTTATGTTGGTATGCTCTCTCTTTAATGTGGTTTGTGGTGAAACCAATGTAAGTCGACGTACAGTCAACTACAGGACATGTAAATTGGTACACCACATGATGTTGCTTATCAGGGTTTTTGTTACGTGTCGAAAAATGACTTGATAACTTTTTGTTTTTATAGTATATGTTAACATTGATAGTTTTTTCTTTATCCATTGGTTTTATGTGCCTCTTTAATATATTGTTTAGACATTTTTCTCCATGTTTTAGTCTTGTTGGGTTTCTTGTTTCGAAGTAAAATTTTATACCTGTATTTTTATTTTTACTAGTACAGTTCCCGCCGCTTCGCTGACGGTTAGACAGGCTAAACTACAAAAAAAGAACCCAGCCGTGAAAATTTTGAGCTTCACATTGTGTCAACATTTCTAAATCTGGTATCTCCCAAAACCTCCTCACCCCCATTCATACAACTTGGGGGCTAACCCCCTCCCCCATTACCCCCACCCCTCCCCATTACCCCACCCATCCCCCATTACCCCCACCCTTCCCCCATTGCTAAACTACAGAAAAGAACACAGTCATGAAAATCTTGAGCTGCACATTTCCGCCCGTAATACAATTTCTGAATTTTTTTTACAATTTCTGAATTTTTTTCTCACAATTTTTTCTCACAATTTCTGAAAGTGTGACGGACAGACGGACAGACAGACGGACGGACAGACGGACAGACGGACAGACAGACGGACGGACAGACGGACAGCTCTCTTATTATACCGTGTGACCACAAAAATTGTCCCTGTTTATAATCGCTTATTACTCAGTCATTATTGCAGCTTCACAAATGAAATAAAAAGCATTCGAAAGAGAACATTTTAAAGTTTTAATTTATTCTACATGTGTTCAAAGTGACGTCCCTGGACATTCTTACATTTCACACAACGGGAAAGGAAGTTATTTATTACATTTTCCAAAACGCTGCATTCAATGGACTGTACACTCTCTACCACCGCTTGCTTTAATTCTTCGATAGAGGATGGCTCTTGCCTGAATACTTTGTCCTTGACAAATCCCCAGAGAAAAAAGTCCATAGGTGATAGATCGGGAGATCTTGCGGGCCAGGGAAACTGCGAGCGATGAGAAATGAATCTTTGTTCAAAAAATCGGATCAAATGTAGAATTCGGACGCCAGCCTTCTTTAGTTAGCTTTATAAGGCTAACTAACGAAAATATCACGACCTAACCTAACCAATCGTTAGGTTAACTGTACGCCCTTGACGATTGGTTAGGTTAGGTCATGATATTTTCGTTAGTTAACCTTATAAAGCTAACTAAAGAAGGCTGGGGTCCGAATTCTACATTTGATCCAAAAAATCTTGTTAAACATTCCAGTGATTGCCTAGTTGTGTGGGCTGTTGCTCCGTCTTGCTGAAACCACTTGTTACTGCAGTTTTCTTGTTCAAAAACAGTGTTCAGCATTTCTACATATCTTTCTGAAGTTACTGAAAGCGGTCTCCTTGTCTCTGGGTCCTCAAAAAAGTAAGGACCATAAACCTTGCTGCTACTCAAACCACACCAGACAGTAACTTTTGGTGAATGCAGAGGTTTCTCCAAGTGTATATTTGGCTTGTTTTGTGACCAACACCGGTAATTCTGTCTGTTGATGAACCCATTGAGATAGATGTGGCATTCATCACTGAATATTATGTCACTTAATCTTATCTGGTTTTGTTCAATTATTGTTTCAATGCGTTCACAAAACATCAAACGACGCTGGTAGTCTTATTCGCTAAGCTGTTGCAAACACATAATTTTGAATGACTTCATTCTCAAATCCAACGTGATTATTTTCCGAATGCTCTCCCGTTTGATTCCTGTCACAGCTGATAGTCGTCTCACAGATTTCTTGTTGTCCGTTTCAAGCTGATTTGCGACTGAATCAATGTTTTCAGCGGTTCGCACACCTTTGCTGCGCCCAGAGTTGCCTTTATGCATGTTCTTGATTGAGCCGTGATGTTTCCATTTTGCGAAAATCCTGCGAATCGTTTTAGGATCTATGGTCCTTTGCTGACCGTATTGTCGTCTGAAAGACCGTTGGGTGGCAACTACCGAGCCATGTTTGATCATCTCTTCTGCGATGAAAACACGTTGCATGTCCGACAAATAACCCATGATTGTGGTGGATAAAACTGTCATTTTTTTTATAAGTACTGATTTCGTATCCAGGATATCGAAAAAATTAAATAAACTTTAAAATGTTCTCTTTCGAATGCTTTTTATTTCATTTGTGAAGCTGCAATAATGACTGAGTAATAAGCGATTAAAAACAGGGACAATTTTTGTGGTCACACGGTAGTATAGATTTTCATCCTCCTCCTTATTTTTGTTATATAAATTTGTTAGAGTTCGGTTTATGATATTATCGACTAAAAATAGCGGAAAATCACTGTTTATTAGATTTTGCTTTATTCTCTCAATTTCTTGATTAAATAGTTGCCAACTTGAGCATATATTGAAAGCTCTGTGCACGAGTGTTTTAATTATTGATAGTTTATATTTTTCTGATGAGTATGAATTATAATTTAAATACGTTCCTTTGTCTGTTGGTTTAACATGTACACCAGTCGTTAAACATGAATCTTAGGTAGTCCATAAAGATGACCATCATAAAAACTCTACTAATCCACCATTACGCCCCGTCATCTCAATGAGCGGAACTGTCACACATGATATCGCTCAGTTTTTAAATAAGATAATAAGACCGTATCTTAACAAAAATTTTATTGTAAATTCTACACCCGAAACACTAGCTAAATTAGCTAACTTAAAAATAGGCAACGCTGAACAACTTGTTTCTCTTGACGTGGAATCACTTTTTACAAATGTACCAATCATGGAAACCATAGAAATAATTTTGGACAATGTTTACAATAATCAAAATTTAATTGCACCAACCTAAAAAAAGAAGATATGAAACAATTACTTATTTTGTGTTGTGCAAAAACTCCGTTGAGATTCTGTGATGAAACCTACATACAGATAGATGGTGTTGCTATGGGCACACTATTAGGACCTACCTTCGCAGACTTTTATGTCAAACTTAGAAAATAAAATAATGAAAGAAAACAACTTCTACAACCCAAAACTGTATGTGAGATATAATGTTATAATGTTATAATGTTTCAGACCAACAAAGACCCTAGGATCCACTCATGGCTGGTCTACCTAACTGTGTTCGTAATCGTGTATTGTGTATGTCCTCTGTGGTGGCGGAGGGGACCTACAATTTTACGTGGGTTCCGAACCACAAGAACATAAGAAATTTATGTAAAAACTGCCGGTCAATTGGCAACGACCAATTTTTACGAAACTAAATAATTATCAATTTAAAACTAATTAATTATCGATTTAAAACTAAAGATAGAATCTCTGGATCCAGAGGATCAAGTCATAATAGACTACTCCACAAATGTTACACTCTATATCTATTTATAACGGACATGCAAATATATCAGATCCAAAGAATCCAGTCAATTTCATTACGGTATCCATCAAGTCACGGTCCATATCGATTGCGGACCAAGTCAAAATTTACAACCATATACATTACAATATATACACTTACGAGGAAAAGTGTAGGTGTGGCTGTAAAGACTGTACAGTAATGTAGAAATGTGTGTGCACCCATTATGGGTCTCCCATTTAAAGGTGTTTGTGGGGCAAGTGAAGATCATGAGTTTTTCAATACCTCACAGTACTATGGGGGGCACCGCTCGGCAGAGGAATCTCTTTAAATGGGGTGTGTAAGGACAGAGAGTATCCCCTAACCCAAGACGCTGCCTCCCTATATCCCACAACACTTGTGTTGAGCTGTGGGATCTATCCCCACAAAGCCTTAATTTTACTACCTTAAACTATACCCTTTCTATCAACTTGCGCGTCTAATCGATTTTTAAACATGTTTATAGACGTGCTACTAATTACTTCTACCGGCAAACTATTCCAGCTATTTATTATTCTATGCGTAAAAAAGTTTTTCGCAACTGCAGTCTCGAACCTTCTACTTGTCAACTTACACCCGTTATTTCTAGTCCTATTATATTGAGATATTTCGAAAAAGCTATCTCTATCTACGTTATCAAACCCATTCATAATTTTGAAAACCTGGATTAGATCACCCCTTAACCTCCTAGTCTCGAGAATAGTCAATTTTAACTCCTTAAGCCTATCCTCGTACGACTTTGACCTAAGAGACGGAATCATCTTAGTTGCTCGTCTTTGAACTCTTTCGATTTTGTCTATATCTTTGCGCATATGCGGATTCCAAAATTGGACCGCGTACTCCAAATGGGGTCTAACTAATGATTTATAAAGAGGAACTATAATATCGCGCGATTTGTACTCAAAATTTCGAGCTATAAACCCTAACACTTTGTTCGCCTTATTGACCGCTGCTGTACTTTGTTTCGCTACTTTTAAATCACCAGTGACTATAACTCCTAAATCTTCTTCCTGCTCTACGCTTGTTAAATCTTTCCCTGACATACTATACGCAAAATTACCGTTACGCGAACCTATATGCAAAATTTTGCACTTATCCACGTTAAATCTCATTTGCCATGTGACTGACCAATCAACGATTTTATTCAGATCTTCCTGAATTTTACCTCTATCTTCGTCATTAATCGCCCTACCACCCAGCTTCGTGTCATCCGCAAACTTTGAAACTGTACTGACTAGGCCGACATCTAAATCGTTAATATATATAAGAAAAAGCACGGGGCCCAATACAGAACCCTGAGGAACGCCACTCGCTACATTAGCCCAACACGACTCCGCTCCATCAACGACCACCCTCTGTTTCCTGCCTCGCAACCACTCTTCTAGCCAATTTATTACTACACCCCTGATTCCATGAGCCTTAGTTTTTTCAATGAGTCTTTTGTGCGGCACGGTGTCAAACGCTTTTTGAAAATCTAAATACACTACATCAACCGCCCGATGTCTATCGTAAACGTTAACCACGCTTTGGAAAAATTCTAAAAGATTAGTTAAGCAAGATTTGTTTCGCATAAAACCGAGTTGCGTATTTCTAACCAGATTATGCACTTCTAAGTGTTCGACTATACGATCCCTAATTATTGATTCCAGTAGCTTACCTACAACAGACGTTAAACTGATTGGCCTGTAATTTCCCGCCGCACCTTTATCGCCTTTCTTAAAGATAGGTGTTACGTTTGCTAACTTGAAATTATCTGGTACGCACCCCTCAGAAATAGACGCATTAAAAATCTTTGTTAGCGGCACAACAATGCTATCTTTTAATTCTTTTAGTTGTATGGGATATATGGAATCCGGACCCGGTGATTTACGCGTTTTCATTTTATCAATATAGCGCATTACTTCCCCTTCACTAACGACAATATTATCCAAAATATTACCCTTATCAAAAGGTATTATGTCTATGACCGTAGGGATATTCGTTACATCTTCTATAGTAAAAACTGACGTAAAAAATTCGTTTAGCAAGGTAGCCATTTCCTTGTTTTCAGAGACTAGATCTCCATTTACATTTTTCAATGGACCTAAGACACTTTTTACTGGATTTCTATTATTGACGTATTGAAAGAATCGTTTGGGGTTTTCTTTACCGTCACGAGCTATGGAGATTTCAAATTCGCGCTTGGACTTTTTTATTACACTTTTCGCTTCACGCCTCAGAGATATGTAGTTGTTTCGTAACAACAAATTGTCTTTATCGCACTTATGTTGCCTATAAGCCCTATCTCTACTCTTTATAATGTCTCGTACTCTAGAAGTAAACCACAAGGGCTTGTTGTTTACATTCGCACGCTTAATTTTGTACGGTACACATTCCTCATTTATAGTCCTAAATACCGTTACGAACGATTCCCACATTAGTTTTGCGTTGGAGTTCCCCATTACGTTTTCCCAATTGACGTGTGAAAATTTATTTCGAAATTTACTAAAGTCTGCGTGCTGGAAGTTAGGAATTTTAGTCGAGTTAGTTGGTTTCGAGTGACTTACTGAGAGGACAAACTCTACCATATTGTGATCGCTATTGCTCAACGGTTCTATTACTTGAAGATCAGTAATTAGCCTATCATCCGTAGTTATTACTAAATCTAAAATACTGTCCAACCTCGTAGGTTCCCCAACCTTTTGAATAAGAAAGCTATCCTCGAGAAAATTAACTAAACGATTACCTTCCGCGTCTCCCTGCATTGTATCGTAATTCACGTTGGCGCAATTAAAGTCACCCATAACTAAAGCCTGCTCACTACCGATTATTCTCTTTAGTTCACGATATAACGCTTCGTCCGTATCAGCTGTTTGATTTGGGGGCCTATATATAACCGCAACAAGAAGTTTGAAATCGTTCAATTTAAGTTCTGCTATAGTCGAATCTATCGGTTCTGGAATTGCTTGCTTTACTTCTATAACGTTCGCAATATTATCTTTGATATACAACATAACACCGCCTCCTCGCCTACCTATTCTGTTTTTAACAAAAAGTCTATAACCTTTAATTTGATATTCCCCTACAAAGTCACGTGTTTCAGTGCTAAGCCACGATTCATTTATCGCAATTAAATCATAGTCTTTACAAGCAATTAAGGAAAAAAATTCGTTTATTTTATTTCGTAGGCTACGAGCATTTAAGGATAGAACCTTCAAATTGCTTGCAATTACGACACCTTCGCGAGCGCGGGGGAAACTTGTAGAATTTACGCTGGGACCGTTCGAGTTACGGCAGCCTGAAAAGAAGAGACAGTATTATGAAATAGTCTTCCTAAACGCGCAGCTCCTACGTCATTAAGATGAAGTCCATCTCCGAGGAACAAGTCCCTCCTGCCGTAGAAACTGTTCCAAAAATTCGCATAATGCACTCCTTCCTGTTGGCAAAGAGACTTTAGGTTATTGTTAATATAGGTCGCCTTGCTGTAGAAATCGTTACGTTGGATAATTCGAGGAAGTATACCTGTTAAGACAATCTTATTAGTTTCTCCTTTAGTCGCTCTATTAAGTCCCTGTACCTAGCCAGCAGTTCTTCCGATCTAGAATTTAAAAAGTTATTAGTACCGACATGAATAACATACGTTGTGTCCTCGGCGGTACCGTCTGTAAAATGGTCAACACTATTAGTTATATCC
This sequence comes from Bathynomus jamesi, assembly GCA_023014485.1. Lineage (NCBI taxonomy): Eukaryota > Metazoa > Arthropoda > Malacostraca > Isopoda > Cirolanidae > Bathynomus > Bathynomus jamesi. Next base: position 1,356,847 of record JAJOZX010000239.1, read on the forward strand.
TCCACCCTTGCACCAGGGTAGCAGTAACGGCGCCTACGACGAGGGTTTCTCCCACAGAATTCCTCGAGCTGCCCTCGAACAATGGAATCGCCAACGAGTCGTATTTCCGGTTCATCAGCATCTTCGAAACCTAAAACAGAAAACTTATTGCTTGTTATTACTGGTAGACAAGTCTTTGCTTTTCGCAATGGGGCTCCATTTCGCACTCGAACGAAGGGTTGGGAACTAGGGGAAGAGAGAGGGCTATTAATACTATTTATATTATTAGTAGAAACTGAGGCATGAGGGGTCGTAACTGGAGTCTCAAGGGAATCCAATTTTGCCGTCAGAAGCATCACGCTTTCTTGAAGCCTCACCCTGGCCTCCCTCTCACGGTCTAATTCGTTCCTCAGGACTTCCATGCTTGAGCACCACCTGCAAACTAATTGTTCATTATTATTAGCCATTGTAAACGCGTAAGCGGCAAATTTCCCTTCACAGCGACTGCAAGTACTTGACGGGGGTGCCATGCTTTTAATTAGTTAAAAAACAAAAAAAAAAAACATAAAACGAGCGTTTGGAAATTAATAAATTACAACGTAGGTCTACCGCGTGCTTATTGTGCCGTCACCTGCGAAAACCCGCAAAATTGTTCTTGAAACGCAGAAACAGGTTCTTGTAACACAATTTTATGCTAAATGAATATATAATTAAGCTACCGACGAAAGAAATGTTAAAGAAAAAGTATTAAATGAAACTTATCTGGTCACTGTTTACTGACTTAATCCTTTTTTTCCCACGGTAGGTGACCTTTTTGGAGGTCAGGTAGTGTGTGAAGGAAAAATGAACCTTAAGAAAACACGTTTCTGATAGATTTGAAAAACAACAAAGGCAAACCAAGGGAATTTCAACCCTACGACTGCACGTTGTCTGATTGATTTGAAAAACAAACAAGGAAGTAGCCTTGGTTTGATCAAATAATATAGTACTGAATAACGTCAATAAATGAAATATATTCGTTAATGAATGATTAGTAGCACGAAGTAATTTAGTTAAGAATGCACGGAACACTTTTTTTTTTAAAACACTTCAACGAAAACCACTTATTCAATTGATAACACTCGACACTCGATAAAACACGTCTGTTCACAAGGAAAGACTGATCACAACTGAAACATTTGAACCTTCCAAAATAATACACTCTCTTTTCTCGACATTATTATATTCATTGGTCAAAATGGATGTTTAACGACTGGTGTACGTGTTAAACGAACAGACAAAGGAACGTATTTAAATTATAATTCATACTCACCAGAAAAATATAAACTATGAATAATTAAAACACTCGTGCACAGAGCTTTCAATATATGTTCAAGTTGGCAACTATTTAATCAAGAAATTGAGAGAATAAAGCAAAATCTAATAAACAGTGATTTTCCGCTATTTTTAATCGATAATATCATGAACCGAACTCTAACAAATTTATATAAGAAAAATAAGGAGGAGGATGAAAATAAAAATAAAAATACAGGTATAAAATTTTACTTCGAAACAAGAAACCCAACAAGACTAAAACATGAAGAAAAATGTCTAAACAATATATTAAAGAGGCACATAAAACCAATGGATAAAGAAAAAACTATCAGTGTTAACATATACTATAAAAACAAAAAGTTATCAAGTCATTTTTCGACACGTAACAAAAACCCTGATAAGCAACATCATGTGGTGTACCAATTTACATGTCCTGTAGTTGACTGTACGTCGACTTACATTGGTTACACCACAAACCACATTAAAGAGAGAGCGTACCAACATAAATATCGTCCAAGTAAAATTAACGAACATTACAGAGTAGATCATAAAATATTAAATTTAAAAAATATCTCACAAAACTTTCAAATCTTATACTCATCACATAACGTACAAAAACTAAAAATTGCCGAAGCCTTTTAAATTAAAATGAAAAAAACGAAAATTAATATAAAATTTAATGAACTTTCGAATATTCTTAAATTAATATGAAATTGTATCAAATTTACAATCAAAAAATATATATATAACTCATTTTACTTTAAAATTATGTGTAAAGTTCTGAAGATGTTCAAAGTATATGAACGAAACGCGTCAGCAGAAGAAAAAAAATGTAGACAGTATTCTTAGCATACTGCAAATTCTTGTCTAGAATTATTATTAAGAAACTCAGTACTGAAAATAAAAAACTATTCAGAATATTGTAAATTAAATGTAAATACTTTATAAAGACATAGGCTGATATCGACTTTCTAAAATAATAATAATAATAATAATAATAATAATAATAATTCGCAGTTTCTGTCCTTCTGTCTGTCCGGCGTTTTTCTTGGAAACCGTTCAACGTATGGCACTCATCCTTACACCGTTGGAAAAGGCTCTGTTCTGGGAGAATCGGAAGGATATTTCTTTTCATTCGCACACGCCTGTGCAACCGCACGGGGGCAACTTTTAAACGAAGTCAGATAGAGAAAAAGTTCATAAAAGAAAAAAATATTCTCTTTGGTCTGTTTAGGTTGAGGGGTATGTGGAGGTGGTGTGGGACTTATGGGAAACTCCAACCCTTCATTTTTGGGGGCGGAAGTAGTATGGCGTGTGTGGGAGTTGTGGGGGGGTGTAGGGGTGGAAGGTGTGAAGGGTGATATGGGGCATGTGGGAAACTCCACCCTATCATTTTTGGGGGAGAGGGTGTGTGGGGTGTGTGTGGGAGTGGTGTGAAGGTGGTGTGGAAGGTGTGGAAGGTGGTGTGGGGCATTTTGAAAACTTCAACCCGTTATTTTTTGGCGGGTCCCGCCAGCTGAAATTTGAAGGTGAACTTTGCATGAAATTTGCTGAAATTTGCATGAACTACATACAAAAATGAACTTGGCTTCACGAGTATGTTTTATTGTTAAATCCTGAAGCAGCTCATTTAGTTTCATGTGAAAAACTCTCGCAATAATATCTCATCTATGTTGTGGTCTTTGATAAGCTTCAATGCTTTTAGCGTTTTCAGTTCATCTTGGATTGCGAGTAAACATATAATAAATAAATAAAAAAATGTGGCTTCCCAAATTTTCTTACAATTGCCATAGCGTCTTGATAATTCTGCTGCATTGCTCTCGGGACGCCTTCATAAAGATACTAATTTGACGGCAGATGTTTTGTATTTATATTCCTAATCCTGTTTTCATGCGTGGACAGCTTATGTAGCTTTTTCTAGAGTGAGAAATTTTGATTCTGTTTAATCCTTTGGTGAAAGAATAACTAGAAATCCTGCATTTAAAGAAGTAATGTTGCAATAAAGATACTAATTTGACGGCAAATGTTTTGCGGGCCTCTGCTAGTATATATATATATATATATATATATATATATATATATATATAAGTTGTGGACCGGATATCCGCATCCGCATCATTTTTAACATCCGCATCCGCACTTCTGACTGCGGATGTTATGCGGATATTACCTTAATAAATTATGCAATTTACAATTAAATTAGCTTATAAAGTAGCTTATAAGACCCAGTCATGCACATTTCATGTAAAGTATTAATTATTAATGAACAAACAAATTTATAAACCTCAAAATATAAATAGGTGGTAACACAGAAAATTGAATGAAACTTGTTTCATTCAATTTTCTGTAGCTGAAACTCTTGAGAAAGTCATTATTTTTATCATAATGGAAACATTAATATTAATTTTAATTCTTATGCATTGCCTGCCATAATAGTAATATCACGAAATTTGAAAAATTATGTCATATATTCCTAATTCTATATTATATTGATAGATTAACTAAATATCCACATCCGCGGATATTAAAATTAAAGATCCGCATCCGCAGATGTTGAAAAACTGACATCCGGTCCACCACTAATATATATACACATTAGCAGCAGTTAATCTTGGATTTGGATTTGGATTTTTTATCTATTGTTTTTCGGATTCATTACAAAGCTTTTACCCGATAGATACAAAAACAGAGAGCGAGAGAGAGAGAGAGAGAGAGAGAGAGAGAGAGAGAGAGTACTGTGGATTTTACTGTTCCAAACTGGTCCCAAATACTTTCTGGTTTTAAGACTCGAAATTAAGTGGTCTTCGGCGTTCATAAAAAAAACTCGTTTTTTACAAACATTTTGTTTAATGTTTTAACAGCTTTAAGTGAACGGAACAAACTTTTGAAAAATTATAAATACAATAATGGGATATTTTCGGTAACTGCAGAAGTTACAAAGGTTCTTTTTTAACTCAGAATTAAAAGTTTTTATGAATGCATTTACAACCTTGTTATACGAGTATATTAAAAATAAACTCAGAAAAGAATCTTAAAACATGTAAGATTTGTGGTAAAGTTTTTGAAAGCATTTTAAACTATTAAAAAGCGTTGCATATGGACACAAAGTTTTGAACAGAGAACAAATAAATTTTACACAGTATATATATATATACAGGGTGGGCCGTAAGTTTCCATACATAGGAAAAATTAAACGTTTGTTTTTATGTTTCAGATACCCTAAGAATATGCGTTTGACGAAAGAGCAACGAATTGAAATCATACTGATGGCTGGGTCGGGAAGCAGTCGCATGGTTGCAATGAACTTTAACAGACAACATGGAACGAACATCACACACTGGCTGAGTCCGACGAAGATGCAAGGTGCCGGTAAAGTGATGGTGTGGCCGGGATATGGGGTGACAGAATTATTGGACCAATTTTTGTCAGTGGAAATCTTAATGCCGAAAGGTATCTTAACATGTTGCAAGAAGAGATTTTCCCATCCCTGCTAAACGAGGAAGGTAACTTCCCAGTTTACTTCCAGCAAGATGGAGCTCCACCTCATTATGGTCTTCACGTGCGTCGGTATTTGGATCAGCAGTTTCCGGATGCTTGGATTGGTGGGCGTGGTCCTGTGGAGTGGCCTCCCAGATCCCCAGATCTCACCCCCCTTGATTTCTATCTTTGGGGGCACTTGAAGGCCATGGTGTATCAGGAAAAGATACGAGACATAAATCATCTAAAGGAACGTATCACCAACGCCATTACAAGCATAACGTCAACTGTGCTAATGCGTGTTCATCAACAGTGGGGAATACGTATTGAAATGTGTTTTCAAAACAATGGCAACCATGTAGAGCATATTATATAAATAAAAATGGTTGTCCATAAAAAAATGTTTATTTTTCCTATGTATGGAAACTTACGGCCCACCCTGTATATATATATATATATATATATATATATATATATATAAAATTTCATTATCAAATATTTTTAGTTACAGTAGGACCTACTCATGTGGTTATCCGTGATTTACTGAACCGTGAATCGAGTTAAACGTGATTCACTGACTGACCACTTTGCATTTATCCGTGATCATGACACTGAGTTAACCGTGATTTGGCCCAGTATTTATAGCGCACCTCAGTCAGTGTCTCTCCGCGCTTCATAAAGTATACATGTTCGCCTGTAGCCTCGCGTATCTTTACGTCTTGTGGTGAGTACAAACTACTTCTATATACAGTAAGTCCTCTTTATATTTGAACTCGACTTAAGCGGATTCGCTTGTGGACAAAATAATCCGCGTTTACACGATTTAACAAACGACCAATCGGCTGGCGGAACTATTTGCGCTTGTGTATATGTAAATATGTACA